>JAWMAG010000012.1:19842500-19882500 GCA_037013455.1 Ceratitis rosa
TAGGTCTGCTCAGGCCTTAGGGCTCATAGGGAGTGGCTCACAAGTTTTGCGGCCCCATGCTGCAAGTGCTTAAATGCTCCCACAGCCACCACGGCAGTGCCTTCAGCACCTTTATCCACATTGGGTAACCAAACAGACTTCTATGGTCTCACGGAGCTCCTTAACCACAACCAGCTCCTCTTCCTTCTTTTGTCTGATCTCGCCGAAACAGCACGTTTCCTGGACGTCCTCGCGATAGATGACCTTGATTAACCTGTTCCTAAGCGGGATTAACGAAGCCGCTGCAATAACAACAACAATAACAACAACGGCGTATATATAACCGGCACTAAACGCCATTCACCGAGAGTCAGCCAATATCTTCTAAAACTCTCTTCCCTTGACTAGCGTCATCGGATCCCAATCACCACTAACAGCAAATGAAGAGCTCAAGCTGCTTCGGGAGTCCCGTGTAATATCGTCGCAACTTAAGTCTTGCTATTTGCAGAAGATTATACTCCTACCTATCCCGACTCGACCCCGACATATCTAATGTATGTCCAGCATGTAACGAGTCCGCTCACGACACTAATCACATCTTTATATGTCCCCAAAAATCGACATATCTAACCTGGTATAGCCACTACAACAACAATAACACCATTTTTCACTTCCGATGTACCTGTCCAGAGCGATGCTTCTTTATTCCAAAGAGTCACCGGAAGATGTCGCAATGGCGGAATTATGAATATTTTCCATTGAAAATTCCAGAAACTCGTCTTTAAATGAATGTATGTCTTTAAGACAGTAAGACAACCCCATGCACCCCCTTGGGGCAGTGTGTTCCTTTAGAACCCGAAAAAAAGCGTTTTTCAGCAATTTTTTTGAAAGGGAAGGAAATTTATGTGTTAAACGAAATTTTCAGACAATAATGTACTGTATTTAAGCTTCAAAAAACATTTTTTATATAAAAAAATATTGGAATTTTTCGAATGTTATGATGAGTTTACTGAAGCGGCTGCAGTCTGAACTCGTGAAACGGTGCCGATGTTGGTGATGCAGACGTATAAAAATATTAATTTAATTTTTCTTTATTTTGTTTAAATGGTTGCTTTAAAAATTGCGACTGAAACACGTCTCTTTTGTAGGTGAGTGCCACGATTACTGTAAAAAACGAATTATCTGAATGGAAAAATCAAAACGGATTCTCATGAAACATTTTCACCCCCAAAAAAAAATAATGAAAATGGCGGACTTTTTAATTTTTTCCCCTCTTGTTTGAATTCTAATTGTTTATAATTATTTTTTTTTTAACAATGAATATTATTAGTAGTAGTACCGACCATAGTGCGACATTTTAGGTGTAAAATGCCGGGTTCTAAATGAAAGTGTTACCCCGAGAAAGACGATTAAATTATTTGTTCGGCCGGACTTACCGCTTGGCGTGCTCCGCTCTCCCCCTCTAATATACTCACCTCTTGGTCTTATGGACTCTCGGCACTAATTCTATATTATTTTTAAGAGCATTTTCGAGCAATTTACAGAAAGAAAAGTGATTTTTTGAAAATTTTTTAGAGGAAAAACATGCATTCCTTGAAACCTCTTAAGCCGACTACTGCCTTAAGGGTTTATATCCACTTGTGATTTCCAAAAAAATCATTTTTTTTTTTTAATTTTTCGAATGCACATACATACATGGTATTTGAGAATACTTTCCGAAAATCTGATATATTGATCCGACAAACAGTCTCGGTGTTATGAATGTATCATTAAGGACGTCTCGTGGCGTTCGAAAATAGGCGGAGTGGATTAACTTAGTGTAAATGGTTCGCAAAACTTTAAATCTGTTTATCTCGAAACGCTGTTTTCAGAGTTGGTGAAGAGAGTTGCTCTGAAACGCCGCAACCAATCGGCTTAGAATGATCACATGACCTCCTTCGACATATTTGTTAGGTAATGATCTGAAAGAATACAATTTTTGACAATAATTTCGATTTTTTAAGCCACTTTGAAGAATAGAATTTCTCACAAAAAATTTGTCAAAAATCAAAATTTTCACTATTCCTGCATTCATTACCTGTATTCATCCATTATATTACACATTTTTTTTTTGTTTTTAGGATTTCAGTTAATTTGAAGCAGAAATATCTTCCTCCCCACCAGACACTTTTTTTGGAGGCTCTTCTGTAGATCGGCTACAAGAACAAGAGGATCCAATATTTTTTTTTAAATCAATCCTTTATTGTTAAATTCTGTCTATTAACATTTTTTTCTATTAATTTATAGAATAAAATGCCTTTCAAAAAAATTTTTTTTTTAAATTAACAAAAAAAAGCATTTATTCTGCTTTGCAAGTGGATATAATTAAATAAATTCATTATACCCTTAGCAGAACTTGCGTTGGAGTCTTAAGAAAACCAGCGAAGACATACAAAACTGTTTACTGGGTATTTAGGTATTTGTTTTGTTTATTTCAATATTTTTAATTTATTTTATTTCACTTAAGTTGCGCATTAGTCTTTCGGCAAACTTAAAAGCAGCGCATACTTTTCAACTATGTAGTAGAAAATTAAATGTTTTGTTAAAACAAAAAAAATAAAAAAATTACAAAAAAAAAATATTAGTTGAAATGATGTTGACAAATATGAAGTGTCATTTGAAAAATTTTGCTTCAAAAGAATTTTGTGCAACCGATGTAGGAAATTAATGCAGAGATACACTATGTACATATGAATGCTTACATACTTAAATACAAACACACATACATATGTATGTATGCACATATATATCATGTTCACATGTATGCATGTATGTATGTACATATTATATTATATGTACATATGTATGTATGTAAATATATTATATGATGGATGGGATGCACGCAACACCAGGAAGTGAAGTGAAGACTAATGTCACACTTTGTAAGAGACAGTCCCCAAAACTTAGAAAATTAATGCATGAAATGTGAATATATTAATATATTAATATAGGGTTATACATTTTGCGGTTTGGTTTTTTTTTTATACTTTAATATTTAGTATTTATTATAAGTAATAAAATCTTAAACAAAATTAAAACAGAAAGTTCATTAGTTGGAATGGGCAGTTTTGTTAAGTGTTTTTTTTTTTGCTACGATTTCCACCTCTTTCTAGATGGTAGATATACAGCCTTGGCAAAAAGTATTAGGCATCCCACCATTTACTGAATTTTTTGTTTTAACAAGTGAAGCAATGAAGTTTTATTATTAAAACAGTGAAAATACAATGAATTAGTGATTATAACATTAATATTTAGTAGGTCGATCCTTCGATTTAATAATGGCAGCAATTCTTTTACGCATGCTGCGTACTTAAGGCATTCTTTAAGGCAGTTTTTGATGTTATACTGTGTTCCTTAATCTTGCGTTTTAAAGTAGCCCACATGTGCTCAATGGGATTAAGATCTGGAGACTGTGCAGGCACATCTAACAAAACAATGTTTTTATCTCTAAACCAACGCATCGTAGTCGTTGATTTGTGACAAGGAGCATAGTCTTGCTGAAATTGAACCCCGTCTAAATTAGTATCGCCGAAAATGCGACTTAACGAAGGCAGAAGAACAGCTTCTAATACATTTATGTACTTTTAACTGTCCATGCGACCCTCGCAAACGAACATTTCGCCGACATCATCAGCAGTCATGCAGCCCCTGATCATAATGCTGTCTCCTCCATGCTTAACAGTGGGTACCACACAATCTGCATGCTATTCTTCTCCAACCCGTCGCCTCACGAACGTCACACCAGGTGTTCCAAATATCTGTAGAAAAGAAAAAATAATATTTTCATAAGATTTGTAATATGTTTTCAAAATTGTTCTAGGGTAAGAAGCTATAACTGTTAATATTTTAAGGCGTTCTTAACTAAGCTTACCTCGAAGTTTGATTCATCAGACCACAGAATGTTCGACCAATCTTCTTCCGTGAAATTTTGGTATCGGCGAGCCCATTCCACACGATTTTTCCTTTTCTTTTCTAAGAGCCACGGCGTCTTTCGGGCTTTACATCCTTTTAAACCTGCTTCTAGAAGTCTTCTTCTAGCTGTTCGAGCACTAACTGGTTTACTAAATTCAGTCAAAAGGGCAACTGTAAGGGCAGAAGAAGATTTTTTGCGATCCTTGAGAGACTCGCGTATAAGTATTCGGTCTTCTCGTTTACTGGTGAGACGCTTTCTTCCAATTTTTGATTTATTATTGTGGGATTTCGTCTCCACAAATCGCCTGATAGCATATTGGACCGCGCACCGCGAACATCCCACCAAATTGGCAATCACAACCTGAGTCTTACCTTCTTCACTTAGAACTTGAATTCCAACACTATCATCGTAACTATTGTAATTTCACTTTTTTTTCGGCATTTCGGTAAATATGAACTGTTTTTATAAGATTGGTAACTTTGATAGCCACATTTGAGAATATTTGTATTTTAGTGAGTGTCTAATACTTTTGGCCAAGGCTGTAGGTATAAGTCCAATGGCATAATGTGCCGTAGGAAAGTCCCAGCTCTTGAGAACGTCGAAAAATAGACACACTCGGGTCTTCGGCTGCACTTTCACTTACAGTTGCGATATTTGTGGTGGAACGAGCAAAGCGATGAGGCACAGGCCTCACAATATCCATCCCCGATCCAGTCTCTTCGAATTTCTTTGCAAGTTTACCATTTTATTGAGTAGTTAGAGGATTATGCGCACCCTAATGTCTGCTTAAAGCACGAAACCAGCATTTTTGTAGTAGGTTTTTACAATTTTAAGGCGTTGTGCGGTTGTTAAGTGATCCGTTGTCATAAATGCCTGACTCTTAACTAAAACAAAACATGTTTGGTTTGACAGTTAAGTTTGACAGATGTCAAAACACAGCGTTGTACTTTTAAAATCACGAAATGGATAACCCTATATACACATATGCATAAATATTTATACACATATTTTCATATGTACTCTTATGTATATCTATGCATGTCATTTACAACATTTTCTGTTGTTGCAACACCAAATATGCGAGCACATTCATACACGTACATACATATCAATTACAAAACAATAAGCAGTTAACGCCTCAGCCTCAGTAGAAGCGCACAAAAATTTGTGAAATGCGGAAATCGATTGTTCGAAATTCCCCCACACACTTTTCGAAATCTTATTGTCTACGTGAAATTTGCTTAGTTTTCTACAAAGAATGTGTCAAAGAAATATTGCTTGAATGGTATTAGTAATTTTCACCAGAACTTTGGCCGTTTACCACTGATACATTTCATTTCGAGTGAGTTCTTTCTAAACCTCACTTGGTTTCCTGATTAATTTTTTTAATTTTAATTAATAATTCTACAATCGGCTCTGAAGTTTGTGTAATACAAATTTCGATCGAGCGGCCGGCAGTGAAAGTACCCACATTAAGCGAAAAACTTTCATCCAGCCAGGAGTTATTCTAACCTAACCTAGTCACCTTGGTCGGTGTCGAACAACTGACGATTGCTGTGTTGTTGCGTGAAATACTATTCGAAAAGCAGAGTAATTTCCGCACCCACAGTTTCCTTGTAGAATCAGAAGCATTTATTTATTGGTGTAGACACCGCTTATACAATTATATTACAGCCCCATTCGTTTCTTCTATTGAAAAGATCATAAGAACTCAGGTTCTTCTCTCTCAGATCCTTCCAGCAGATCAATTCTTTCTACTGTCTCTTAACTCGCTGAGCTATCTCAACGTAGGCAGCTGCCATATCTGAGTGGTTAGCATTGTGACATTGAAAGGCCAGGGTTCGAGTACTAGTGTAACCAAACATCCAAAATTATGAAAAAATAATTGATCAGGGTCGTTTCGTTAATTCTGTGGTAAGGGATGCTTCACGGTCGTCGAGTCTGACTGTCACTTGAAAAATGCTGGATACACAAAGAAGCTCGATGTATGGTTGGCACATGAGTCAACGGGAAAAAACTTCATGAACCGAAACTTCTTCTGCGAATCGCAGCTGAGTCGTAAAAAAATCGACGAAACTCTGAAGCGGATGGCCACTGGCGCAGAAAAGCGGCTCACTTAGAGCAGCAACGTAAAACGAAAACGGTCGTGGTCGAAGAGCAGAGTAAGCCGGCACAAATGGTCTCAAAGCTAGAAGCTACGATTGTTCCTATTTATCAATAGGGAAATGGTTTCTAGAAGAGAGGCAGAACGACTTTACCTTCAAAATGGCAAAAAGTTATCGAACATGCAAACCCTTGATGTCTATCTACACGTAGCTCATCATTCAATCCTCTATGGCGGTCGTGGTTGTTAAGGCATAAAGCACCACAAATCGTTCGTTTAACCCTACTCTTAAAAACTCCTTGCGCCGACTTATCAGATTTTGTCATCTTCCACGCTATAGCTGGACGGGAGGTAATTTAACTCAAAGATGTCTTCTAATTAATGTTTGTGGTGGGGACTAGACGTAGGAATATCCTCACTATATTAATGGAAGTATGTCATTGAGGTTGCATTGAAGCTAAGCGAACAACACTATCACGCCTTCTCTCCACTTATTTTTGCCTATCCAACAAAACCTTGTCAATTTAAACACATTTCGCCCTCGACCTTAGGTCTTCACTTATTGTAACCTCATTTTTCACAGTGTACCTGAAATGCTAATGACATTCGCGTTGAAAAGAAAATTTTACAATGAAAATAATAAGCATTTATGCAGGTATGTATGTACGAGTAGGTATGTTTGTTTGTAAATAGTAAATATTGTTATGAACTATAAACGTCAAGAGCAGATATATCAACGACAAATACATCAATGACAACAACAACAAAATGAACTTGAATAATAACTAACTATGGGTATGGGTGTATACATATATGTATATGTACATATATTAGGTGTAGTAAAAATAAATCCATTATTTTTGTAAGAAATTGAAGGCTTTTTTAGTTTTCGTTTCTAACCTTATTCAAATGATTCCAAAAGGGTTTTTTGTGCAATCTTTAGTTCTTGGGCAATTGAAAGAGTGCTTACATAACGGTCGGACTCGACAATGTCTCTGATTTTATCGCCATTTTCGACAATAGGGCTTTCACGCCGTGAAGCATATTTATTGTATATCAAAATTACCGGAATGAAACAGTACGTATAAGGACCATAAACGCTATTCAAATTTTCAGCCGCTTGGCTTATGTTTTCGCCCTTATCGATAAAAAACTGTAAATATATCGTATAACAACGACAAAACCCAGGACTAGGTCACAGGCTTTAATAAGGAGGGCAACAACAACAACGACAACACCCACGACTAGGTCAAAGGATATAATAAGGAGTACAACAACAACAACAACACCACCATCATCATCATCATCATCAACAACAACAACAACAACAGCAACAACCAAAACAACAACAACAACAACAACAACAACAACAACAACAACAACAACAACAACAACAACAACAACAACAACAACAACAACACCAACAACAACAACAGCAGCAACAACAACAACAACCAAAACAACAACAACAACGACGACGACAGAAACAGCAACAACAACAAAAACAACGACAGAAACAGCAACAACAACCAAAACAACAACAATAACAACAACAACAACGACGTCTAGCTAAAAAGTTTTATTTCCCCCCTATAAATAACAATTACAATAACAATGAGAAACTCGTTGCTAGTGTCCATCTTTGACGCACGCTCAAACAAAACTGAATCAACTAAACACAAAACTCCCGCAGAAACTTTTTAAGTACAAAATATCGTCTTTCTAACGCCATCTAGCGAAACCCGATCGGACTTATACAACGCGAGATACAGATAAATAACCCCATCCATATATTATACACATAATGGATTTCTTTTTACTACACCAATATACATGTGTGTGTGTTTCTGTATATTAAAAACCAATAAAGTTTATTAAATTAATAAATACTCATATGTATGGTATGTATGTATGTATGTCCATATCTACACTTGTAATAAGTAGGCTCAAAATAAAACCCAAAACAACAACAACGAAATTCTAGGGAGAGGACGCCAGAGGAGAGTGGAGAATGGAGAGTACGGGGTAAAATTGAAATTACGTAGAAAACTAGCAAAATATAAAGAAAAAACAAGAAAAATTGATATTTCATAAGTTTCCTACCTTTTAATGTGAGAAATATAGATCTCATGTATGCATGTATGTATGTATGTAATGTATAGAATAATTGTCAAGAGACCCATTCACTTAGCTACAACCGTGCCCCTTACCCCAAACACCACAGCTTCACTAACCCATTTATTTATTTACATTTGTAGTCGTGATTGGGTTCGTTGGACGATTTTTACTTTGGTTTTTATAGTAAATATGTATGTATGTATGTGCGAATGTATAATAGTTGTTGTTTTTTATTTTTTAGTTGACTAAATAATAGTTGATGGTTATCTGTTGGTGGTGTTGGTAGTTGTGCTGATGGCCTTGGCAGGGTTTATTAACCTCATTACTTGATTTGATAACAAAAAATGTAGTATATATGTGTATATATGTATATGTATGTATGTATGTACACGTATATATTGAGACACCTTTTTTTTGTTGGCTATAAAAATGGTAAGTATTGTTTTGACAACAAACAACTTGTGCGGGATTTAGTTGAGGCGGAAAAAGTTACTAACTACAAATACGTGTGTATATACATACAAATCTATATATGTAGGTATGTACGAGTATGTTTATAACGAAATATGGTTATCTGTAATTATAAATACATACATACTCGTAAGTATTTGAGTATAAATATATATAAATAAGCGTAATTGGCTTGATGAAATTGTCAAGTTCACGAACCCGGAGGCCACCCGTGAGATTTGCTTGTGAGGCTTGCTTGTGGTGTGAGAAAATGGCAGGTGGGTGTGCGCCATTAAAAAAAAAAAAACAATGTGATATATGATACCCATATGGATGTGCTATTAAAGGTTCCACAGTAGTGCCAAAGGAGTTCCCAAAAGGTTTGCGATCTTTTGGTATTAAAGCAGTTTGAATTGGATATGTAGCGCCGACGTTCATCTTTCCCACCATATAACCACAAAATTTGCCGTAGAAAAGTTTTTCGACCGAGTTTGCCCTCCAATTTGACGTTTATCCCAAGCCGCCTCAGCACGGCCGATGGGATTTTTATAAGAAGCTTTCATTTCTAACAGACACGCACACGGAAGGCTTCACATTCCCTGAGGAGTGCCGACCATAATTGGAAAAACAATAATTTTCGCTAATTTTGGATATTGATGGTCGATCCACGACTCGAACCCTGGCCCGACGAGCGACAGTACTAAGCTGCAACGATCTGGGCGCCGGGGACGAACGAGCCGCAGATGAAGAAGCTACAGGCTTGTCAAAACACCGGCCTCAGGACCGCAACAGGAAACCTCCTGATGTCACCGGAGCATCAGTTGCGCACCGAAGCATCTATGCTACGAGTTGAGTAGCATAATGTCTTGCTGTGCAAGCAGTTTCTATTGGAATGCTACCATAGGGAGCACCCCAATAGTCACCTTATCGATGCTGAACCTCCACCTACGCGCATCAGAAAGGGAGTACTTGACATGAAGGACACCATCCAGCAACATGTGCACCAACCGTTCACCATTCACCACTATTGCAGACAACGAGCTCGAGCTGCTTCGAGAGACCCGTATGGCTCTAGCACAACTTAAGTCTGGATACTGTAGCTCTGTATGCCCCCTTAAGCCGACACATTTAATCCCCCTCTCCCTTTTTTCCAAACCCGTCGAAACAGCACGTTTCCTGGACCTTCCATTAGATGACCTCAGTCACTTATATTAATTAAGCCTGTCTTAAGCGGGGATAGTGAACCGCTACAATAACAACAACAACAACAATAACAACAACGTTGTGCAAACTACTATAGTCTGCCCATAAACTCTCGAATACACCATACCGTCAGCTGTGAGCTCAGGGCTAATATGATCCAAAGATGAGAGCAGGGCATGTTTCAGTACTATCAATGTCATGGGCATACATAGCAGAGCGGTAATGAAGGGCGACTGGTTGTTCTTCGTTCGTCAAGAGAGAACCAAAGTAGCACCTAATGGCATGCGTGATTCGATGCTGGATTGCAAAACTAACTTTATCTTTGAATTGTCTTAAACCTCGATCAGTATTATACGGCACGGAGAAGTTCCTATCGATCCTGACGAAGCTTTTGGGTTGTGAATTTCCGATCAATAAATGAATGGCATACATGAATACATGAGTTCGACACCAAAATCTCTAACAACGCTGGAAGCTTCTTTTCAGTTACTAATTTGCCAATTAAAATATGCCTAAAAGCAAAACATTCGGTTACAAAAAAAAATAAAAGAAAAAATTAAAGAAATACCAAAAACTATTTGCAAAAATTAGTGATGACGCATATCATAAATTTTAATAATAGTAGAATTGAAATAAGCCGGTTTTTGGAATTCTCCATTACTAAATTTCGGACTGATTTTAATTTTAGATGCAGAATAAGAAATTGCTGAGGAAAGAGAGAGAGAGAGAGAGCGAGTTCCTTCTCTTCAACATAATGATTTCACAATTATTTGAAATAAAGGTTTTTTCGGACTTATTCACTTAATACATTCTGCTTTCCTAGAAATTATGAAATGTGACATTCCAAATCTCTCATTAACTGTTAGTCACCTGAGTAATTTTGTATAATAAATTGAGTGAAATTTTTTTTCTTTTTTTCGACGACGTTTCCATTGAATACTACATGCCCAACCTAAGACCTAATCCTAGGACTAATTTTTTTTCTATCAGGGATCCGCTGATGAAAATATTGGAATTAAATAAAGGAGTTATTAAGACAGAACTTTTAAAGAGAGAGAGAGAGAGCGACATTACTGGTGCAGAGCCTCTTTGCTACGAAAATTTTTAGATCATTTAACAGATATTTCAATAAGCAAGCCTTTTAAAAAATTGTTTTAGCTACAAGAGAGGTCACATCAAAAACAGTACATATATGCGTAAAAGCAGCTGACCATGTTCCACATGTGACCAGCAGCACATCAGTCAGCCACTCAAAGTGGCTCGCACTTGCAAACACGTTGGAAAAATATTGTGACTTCAGAAAAAAGAAGAAAGATGCTTAACAAGAAGTAGATGAAAACAAATAACAAAATTTAATTATTAATAATATATGGATATTTTTGTATACCTATATATACCTATGTGCATATGCACGTTGAGGCAGTAAAACATTGCGAAATATAAAAAAAAAACTATTAATCGGCACAAAAAAAAAGGGTTGAATGAAACTTTACAAAATATTACTTGTTTCTTTCGGCTGCTGCAAAAAAAGCAAACTTTTATTTATTTTAGTTGATTTCTTTGCTTTAATTATTATTTGTTTAATTAATACAATTTAATTTTAGTTTTTCTGGGCTTTAATTATTATTTTTCAATTAATATATGATAATTTAATTTTATTTTTGATTTTAATCTCACTTTACTATTTTTTATTTTATTTTATTTAACTATTTTTTTTAAATAATTTACTTTCTTTTTTATTTTTACTTTATTTAATTTAATTTTAATTTAACTTACTTCTTTTTTACAAACATTTTCGTTTTATTTACATTTTAGTTTTATTAATCTGTTTTTCTTTAATTAAACCTGTTTATATTATATTTTAATTTATTTTGCTATACTTTTATTATTTTAAATTTATAATTTTCGTTGTTTTCTATTTTACTTATATTTTCTTTATAATTTGCGTTATTTGATATTTTACTTTAATCTGTTTTGTTTATTTATTTTGTTTTACTTTATTTCATTTTTTTTTTAATATTATATCAAAAAAATTAATTTTAATTTATTTTTTTCAGCAAATTTTAATTTATTTAATTCCGTTTAACTTTTGTTTAATTTAATCTACTTTTCTTCTTTTCACTTTACTTTTACTTTGTTTTGATTTTATTTTTTTTTTACTTTTTTATTTCATTTTATTTTGGCTTATTTAATTTAAATTAATTTATTTAAACTCAACTTCTTTTCTTTTGTTTTATTTTATTTGAATTTCTTTTAATCAATTTTATTTTTTTATGTTATTTTATTTTATTTTAGTTTGTTTTATTTTGTTTCTTTTTATTTTAGTTTCTTTTCTTTTATCCTATTTTATTTTATTCCATATTATTTTATTTTATATTAAATTATTTTATTTTCCTTTATTTTATTTTCCTTTATTTTATTTTAATTTAATTTATTTTTTTAAATTTTATTTCTTTTATATTATTTTATTTTAATTATTTAATTTAATTTTATATTATTTATATTATATTATTTTATTTTATTTTGTTTTGTTTTATTTTATTTTATTTTCCTTATTTTTTTTGTTTTATTCTATTTTATTTTATTTTATTTTATTTTAATTTGTTTTATTTTATTTTATTTTATTTTATTTTATTTTATTTTATTTTATTTTATTTTATTTTATTTTATTTTATTTCATTTTATTTTATTTTATTTTATTTCATTTTGCTTTATTTTATTTTATTTTATTTTATTTTATTTTAATTTATTTTATTTTATTTTATTTTTTTTTTTAATTTTATTTATTTTATATTATTTTATTTTAATTATTTTATTTAATTTTATATTATTTTAAATTTAATTATTTTATTTTAATTTATTTTATTTTAATTTAATTTATTTTTTTAAATTTTATTTATTTTATATTATTTTATTTTAATTATTTTATTTTATTTTATTTTATTTTATTTTATTTTTTTATTTTCTTTGTTTTATTTTATTTATACTATTTTATTTTATTTTCCTTTATTTTTTTGTTATATTCTATTTTATTTTATAATAATTTATTTTATTTTATTTAATTTTATTTTGTTTTATTTTATTTTATTTTGTTTTTTTTTTTTTATTTTATATTATTTTAGTTTACTTTTTTTTATTTCTTTTTTTTAACTTTATTTTATTATATTTTATTTTATATCATTTTATTTTAATTTATGTTATTTTTCTATTTTACTTTATTTTATTTTATTTTGTTTTATTTAATTTTATTGAATTTAGTTTAATTTAATTTAATTTAATTTTATTTTATTTTTTTTTACTTTTTTAATTTTTTAAATTTTTTTTTGTTATTATGTTTTTTTATTCAATTTAATTTATATTTACTTTTTTTATATTATTTTATTTTACATTAATTGAATTTAATTTATTTTTTTTTTATTTTTTTGTTTTGGTTTAATTGAATGTTATTTATTTGTCTTTATTTATTTATTATGACTTATTTCACTTTATTTTTTTTTTACTTATTATTTTTTTTTGCTTTTCCATGTTTATTTATTTATTAAGTTTTTTTCCATTTTATTATTTACCTTGCCTGTGATTGCTGCTTACCGAAACTGGTTTTGGGCTGACGCTGTTGTTGTGCTCATTTTTTGTTCATTCTAAATTTATTTTTTTTTTTGTTGTTATTTTTCTAACTCGTGTGCTTGTTATTTATATATGAGTATATTTTTTTGTCCAACAATGCATGTTGTTGTCAGCGTTTTTGAGGTTATTGGCACTTGGCACTTGCAAACAAGCGAGTAGTAAGCCGCGTTCCCAAGACGTAGTAGCCTCGTTTATGACTCGCAACACGTGAACCCCAAAAGCTTTAAGCCAAAGGCAAAACAACACAAAGCCAGAATTTGGCGCGTTTTATGTACCTTTTTTGGTTTTCTTCGCTGTGCGATCAATGTGCGTAAGCTGGTGCTTGCTGGAGGCGGGGGGGGGGGGGTGCACGAAGGGGACGACGTCTAATGCGTACGCGTGTTAGATATCAAGTGTTTTAGAAAGTTTTTCAACCGCCACAAATTGCTGTTCGCTTGGTTGTTGATGGTCTATGTAAAAGCTGCGTAGCTTCTTCTTCTATGTCTTCGGTGAAGAAGAAAGAGGATTTTATGCGTGAAGCTTTTGTATGATTTTGTTTTTGTTTTTTCTTTTTTTGTTTTACTGCTCGGGGTTATTGCTCGTTGCTTCTGGCGAATTTTCCATTATTTTATTATGATTCTTTTGAGCTTTGCTTTTTTTTTGTTGTATCTACGCTTTCGTTTTTACGCTTCAATTAAGGTATTGGTAATGAATGTATGTATGTATATATGTATGTATGTTCAAGTCTATTTTTAGCTATTTTTTGTTCTTTGCTTTTATTTCTGATTTGTTTATTTATTTATAGCAAATTTTTGTTAATCCATGAGTATATTTTAAATTAGTTTGGCAAAATTGATTGACGCATTCGTGACCATATTTTACAATAGAACTCTTGTTTCTTTCTTCTATTTTAGAATTACTTCTTCTTCTTCTTACTATACATTTGGTTAACGGACTCAGGGTATGAATATAGCCGGGCCGAAATGCAATTTCTTGTTTTATTATAAATTCATCAATTCTACCTGTGTGAGTAGAGGGAATCTCTCTAAGAGCTCATCCCTCCCTTTTCTAACGATCCCATGAGAGTCTTGTTATTCCCAAAAAGGTCGCGAAACGTCACTTCTTCCTATTCCTACTCGGATTCGAACCCGTCATACCTAACATATGATCTGCTTGCAATGAGTTCCCGCACGACATTGTCCCCATAAAACCGTCTCGTCTCACTTCTACCTTTCCTTCCGATCCAAACCCGTCAAAACAGAGCATTTCTTGGACCTTTCGTTAGAAGATCTCGATGACTTACACTACTCTCGTTTGCCATTAGGCGGAGTTAGTAAGTCGCTCCAACAAAAACAACATTCTGGTTTGTCTCTCGCAGAGGACTTGACGAAATATCTCAGTTATAACTGCGAATATGGAACATAAGCTTGGACTATGACAATATCCGTTGAAATGGCACTAGGAGCTTGCAAGAAAAGGTACTTAGGAAGCAAAGGCAGATTAAGATCTCTACCATACACCACTCAAATGTGGAGATTCGATTGTTGGTGACAGGAGAATATAAATATGAAGGTTTTCTCAATTCGATGAAGTGAGTTATTTATGGAGTTCTTATAACATCCGCTCGATACGCTAATACAGTATTTTTTTTTAGTGTTTTCTTGACGCACTTGGTCTGGTAGAGTTTTTCCTTTGCTTTGTAGGTTATAACTTGTCATCGGAATTATTATAGTGTTGACGTCGTCCAAAGATCCGGGTATGCTTGCTGCTAAATTGACGTTTCAAGCACTCGAAGCCAATACCTTCCACCTGCGCAGTCAGAGCCGAACGAAAGCACTGGAATATCTAAAATTTTGGTGTCCACTTAAGCTGCTTAAGTTAAATTTTCTAATTTCGGTCGTCCCTCGTCAGGGAATGTCCACCTCTCCGAGTGTATTACGGACATGAAATAAAGGCTCCTCGTAAAAAAACTATCAGCCGTTCCGAGGCGGCTTAGTATAAACTGTAAGTCCCTCCAAAGCGCCAATTATAAAAAGCTGCACGCATATTGCATCCAGGGCAAGATAAACATCTTGGACATTATGACAGCTCAAAGGAAGAGTTTGTCATTTAAAAATGTGCGAAAAAGTAAACGCGCTTACATATTGATGTATATATGTATGCATGTATGTACATATTTAGTTAAATCCACAAAATTCCATTCACTTGTCGGCGTTTGCTGGTTGAAAACACATGTAAGCTCGAGAGCATTGACGTCGTTCGAGCACATATGCGAACCATGTATAATATATACGAGTATGTATGTATGTATGTGTATTCTCTGATTTCATTGACTTCTCGGTTAGTGTTAATACTCTTTCTATGTAACTATAGACAAGCTTTCTAAGCGGCGCGTCGGTTGGAACTACTTACTAGCTGTACGCGGCGGCACAACGCCCGCTGAGTAATGCGCTGTCCAAATTTTACACGTTACGCTGTAGTAAGTAGTACATATACATATATGTATGTGGGTGTATGTATGCTCGCTTGCGCTGCCTGCCGTTCGTGTCATTAACCTGTAGAATTTTTTCGAATTTTTTGCGTATTTTTGTTACTTCGCACGCCACGCCGCGCCGCACCGCGCCGCGCGCTTCACTTGCGCTTGGCATTTTGTTTTTGCTGGCGTTTTGTTTTGATTGCTCAGCGCGCGGCCGGTTATTTTGCAATGTAATGATTGTCCGTATGTATAATACATATCTGTGCGTCGTAAGTATGTATGTATGTATGTGTGAATGGCGAATGCTCGCCCTTTATCTTCTCCACCGCGCGCTTTTCGCCTTCTCGTACTTGTGTTTTTGGGAGCGCATAAATTTTATTCGCTATAACGTCTTGTTGTCTTTTGGCTTTATCGCTGCTCTGCCGTCTCACACACTCACATCCATCATGGTTCGTTGTGTTTTGTTTTTTTTTGTGTTTTTTTGTGTTTTGTGCGGTTTGTTTTGATTTCTCGCCTTCTAGTGGAACTTTTGTGTAAATTTATGAATTTTTATTTACTACATTTGGCTCGCGGCATTCACTGACGCCTACGTCTGTTTTGTGCGCCAGATACTCAAGTTGCTGCTGCTGTTGCTTTTGTTGTTGTTGTTCCTGTGGGTGCGCCACAAGGCCAGCGCCCTACCCCACGTTACGTTCATCGCGTTCAAACCGCCGCCTGCCATGTGCGCCAACCACTTAGCCCGTGGCTTCCTTTATTTGCGTAAAATTTATTTATTATAAACTTTCATTGCCGTCGCCGTTGTACAAGTGAACGAACGTCTTCGTGTCACTGAACTTTTGTTGTGATTGCGCGCCAAAAATCGTTGACAAGTGGTAATGCAATGACCGCCACGCGAATTATCCTCAATTCCAATGGTATACATACATAGCGGTCGAAGGAAAAATCGCATTGCGTCGTTAGTTTGCACTGTGCTATCTTCGGCGCCGGCAGCGAAAGGGTTATGGTGGGTGAATTTGTTGTTGTCGCTTGGAATTTTTGGGCGAAATTTAATGGGTGATAATCTTTTTTGCGACCAAGCAAGTTTTGTATTTTTCAATTTATATACCGCAGCGTATTCCAAGCTGAACTAACCGCGATAACGGAAGTCACTTCATGGTTGCTTGTTTTCTGACACCCAGACTGCTATTAAGTCTCTCCAATGCAAAGGTGGCTATTATATGCAAAGAGTTCTTAAGCAAAGTCTGCGAAACGTACGCTATTTCAGTCCCTGGCCATAGGGATATTCCAGAGGAATGCTTAGCCGACGAACTGGTCAGATAGGAAACAGTCTTTAACTACGGAAAACTTCTACATGAAGTGTTCTCCTCGACAAGGTATCTGGTTAGCCTTCACCAGAAGGTCCAACAGCAGATGGCAGAGCGAAATCACGTGTAATGTGACAAGACAAACTTAACCATTAGCCGTGGTAACCAGCACTAAGGCTCTACTCCCTCTTAACCGGATCTCGATAAGCACAACAACCGAACATCGTCTTATGGGGGACTTAAGGTAGAAGGGTGGGCTGCTTCTCAAACGATTTCTGTCGCAACTGCACATACATAGATGAAAAGGAATCGGTGGAATACTAACTCTGTCACTGCCCAGCTCTCAAATGCGGTTCGTTAACATTTTCTCGGAAATTTTCACGTAGAAGTAAGCTGTGTCATTGGAACCTTCAGACACTTTGAATCGCCTAGACCAGATGAGATTATACCTACACCTTCAAAGTAGCCTAGAGGCAGTTAATTGCGGTCTATTAGCTTGGTTTCATTCGTTGTGTAGACCCTACTTACTGAGAACTCAGAGGGAGTTTTCAATATCTTACTCCTTTCCTTTCCACCTGATCCTTCCAACGGATTGGAGATCTCTTGCTTTCTCTGCTTCCACCGTCGGGTACTGCGTCGGAAACTTACAAATTCCTAGGTTCCAAGAGGGACGAAATTATTTGCGACTACCAGATGCCGCAAAGTTTGCACTGAAAGACTGATATAGGTGTGAACACTCCAGCGACCGTCTTCATTACTCTGGTGCTTCAACGTAGAACGCTAGCGGTATGTAGAAATGTTAACAGAGGCACACCTTGGAAGGGAGTTTTGTTGTTCATGTTCTTTAATCTCATATTGAACTTCGTCTTGCTAATCCCGAAGGGAGGATTGGCGATGGCAAGCCAAGCTGAAAAGAGCATATAACTCAGAGTCATGAGAAGGCTTTCGCGCGACTCTGTGCCTGTAGAAGAGGTATCGGTAAAAACTGCAGTTTTAGTCCCAAGATGATGACCGACTATCGACTTATTGGCAAGAGTCCAAGAACAGCGTGCTTGGAACCCCTCCAAATGAAGTTCAACATATAATTATTCATATCCCATCTATTAAATCAGCTCTTCGCTCAAGGGAACAGTGCTGTCAAGCATTAGGAAACTCGAAAATCATAAAGATACTACCAAGCAGCACAGACTGCTGCGTTGTTATTTTGGGTACTCGCTCCAAATATTCAACACTGATTCCCGGCCGTCAAAACTGGACGGCAGAGTGAGTGGAGGTGTTTGCTTTTATTTAAGAGAAAGCAAGATGGTCTAAGTCGTCGAAGTCAGCTAATAGAAGGGCTGTTTCAACGGGTTCGCACCAGAGGGAAAGTTGGTTAGATGTGTCGGTTTTAGGGGGCATGCAAAGAGTTGGTTAGTGCCGTAGGGAGACCGGTTGCTTGCGAGGTACAAAAAAGCATCTTCTTCTGCAATGACAGACAGGCTGAAATAAAAAGCACTGTGCTCGATCCCGACGAACTCTAAATTGCGTCGGACTGTCAGAGATTCTTTCAGGACTGGACAAAGCAGACTGTTCTTGTTGTTGTTGTTGTAGCCGCAAAAATATTTCCCAAGTAGTTTTCGAGGAATCTTGCGGAAGTGACAGTCCTTGGCGGGTCGTTCCTGTATATAAACCTGACTGTCTCGGGAACTTTTCGATTTTAGTCGCCTCTTACGACAGGTATGACTTCCCACAGGAAAATTCGTACACCGCAAGGCTAACAGATCTCGTTTAAGTCTCTGGTTGCAGATAAATAGAAGGAAATTGCAGGGCTGACGAGCTTGGGGGCCAAGGTACCGCCAAAAAAGTTCTTTCGGATAAAGTTCTTTCAGACCACGGATGATCAAATGGTTCATAGCCTCGCAAGAAGAGGACGTTTCAAAGATAGTTGTGATCCTGATGGAAGGAAGAAACTGTGGAAATGTTCTACCTTCATTATATTGGAGACGCTTTTTTATAAAGAACAGATCAGACTTCTCATTTCTCAAGACCTCTCTCTTGACCTTTCTCTGAGGGGGACAGCCTTTGGCCGGATAAAATCCGGGTCAACTGCGGTGCGTAGAACCGGCTGTCAACACCTTCAAAGACTCCCTTCCCGTGAATGTCGTACTCCGAGCAAAACCACCACTTACCATATTGCAGACAACGAACTCGAGCTACCTCGGGAAACCGGCGTGACTCTGGCACAACTTAGGTCTGGATGCTGTAGCAAGTTAAACTCCTATCGATCCAGATTCGACCCCATCATACCCAACGTATGCCCTGCATGTGGAGAGCCCCGCACGACACTAACCACCTATTCACATGCCCCGTTAAGCCGACCCCCTCCCTTTGGTCCAATCGTCGAAACAGCACGTTTCCCGGACCTCCCATTAGATGACTTCGGCGACTTAGATTAATTAAACCTGTCCTAAGCGGGGCTAGTGACAACAAGAACCAAGTTAAAATTCTGTAATTCGTCATGCAATCCCATCATCTCTGAAATAAGTTTCACATTTCTATATCAGTCAATAATATTTGTTTATATTTTTTACGAACAATCTTTAGTCTTCAAAATACAACTCATAAATTTCTTAATATTCGAGTTTACCCAAAATGAGCATAGTTCCTACGGTGGTACGCAGTGGATTGCTGTTCAGCCGAAATAGTGTGCTCCTCCATGCTCTGCGCAAACAGGCGGACTACACTAAGACGCGCGTAAACCTCAAACTCACCGCTGAATCGACACTCATATGTCAGGGTTTCACCGGTAAACAAGCCACATTCCACTGCACGGAAGCGCTGAAATATGGCACCAAATTGGTTGGTGGCGTTTCGCCGAAGAAAGGCGGCACCAAACATCTAGACAAGCCCGTCTTTGCTACCGTCGAAGAGGCGAAAAAAGCTTTAAATCCGCATGCGACTGTACTTTACGTGCCCGCACCGGGCGCATTTAAGGCTGTGGAGGATGCATTGAAAGCGGAAATACCGTTAATAGTGATCATAACTGAGGGTATACCGCAACATGACATGGTACGTGTGAAGGATATGTTGATGCAGCAAGAGAAAAGTCGTATTGTCGGACCGAATTGTCCCGGTATTATTGCGCCCGAGTGGTGTAAAATCGGTATTATGCCTGGTAATATACATAAGCGTGGTGTTGTGGGCGTGGTCTCGCGTTCTGGTACGCTCACCTATGAAGCTGTTAATCAAACCACACAACATGGTCTGGGACAAACACTGTGCGTGGGCATTGGTGGTGATCCCTTCAATGGTACCAATTTCATCGATTGCCTAGACATTTTTCTACAAGATCCCGGAACGAAAGGCATCGTGATGATTGGCGAAATCGGTGGCAATGCCGAGGAGGATGCAGCTGAGTATTTGATTCAATGCAATTCGGGTGATAATGCCAAACCGGTGGTGGCCTTCATTGCGGGACGTACAGCGCCGCCGGGCAGGCGTATGGGTCATGCTGGCGCCATTATTTCGGGTGGGAAGGGTAAGGCCATCGATAAAGTGAAGGCTTTGGAGAAAGCGAATGTAATTGTAACGGCTAATCCGACTTTGATGGGTAAAATGTTGGCGGATGAGATGAAGTGTCGTAAATTGATTTGATGCAGCGGTGGTAGGGCGAGGCTTTTTTGAAATGATTTCCAAAAATGGTTGAGTTGCTGTACGATTCCTGCATGATGAAAATTTATTTTAATATTAAAAAAAATTATAATTTTGTACTTTTTTGAGTATTTGTATCTCGCCACCTGGTCCAGGTTCCGCTTTTTCGCTCTATAAAGCTTACCTGCACTTTTGAGAAATGTGTGCTCGGCGTCAACTTCGTTGGCAACGTTATAGATACATCGGGGCTCTCCTCAGCACATCGGGTTTCGGGTTTGCCACTGGTTCCGAAATTCCTGTCGTATATTCTCTCTTGTGGTATTGGCGACGCTATCTTGGGCCCTTATATTTTTGAGTGCCCATTTCCCTTTCCTTTCGGTATGGTATACCGATGCTATCCTGAAAGCTGCAATACACTTTAGACAATAGGTATCTATCGTCGGCTAGCCTTCTTTAGTGAGGCAGCCCAAAGTTCTGCTCCATATAGTAAAATGCTGAAATTTGTCGACATCAAGAGCTTCCTCTTTTCTTAGGTCCCTTTCCCCCGATATTGGTTATCAGGTCGCTTAGCTAGGAAGTGGTTCTAGCGCTTTTTTCCGCTGCGTGCTGGATTTGAGCCCAAAAACTTAGACTGCGAACCAGTCTTACACCTAAGTAATTGACAAGTTTTGTCATTCTCAGGGTAATGGAGGATGTGTAAAGGGATGTGCTTCATGGTTAGAAGTAGCATCTCGGTATTTTCTGGGTTCATAGCATTACCTGATTTAGCTTCCGACCTGCATCTTCTGTATCGCGTAACCAACTAGATAAGTGCCATTATCCAGCCGGTATGCTGATGGGTTATCGAGGTTTCCTCTCCCTTTACTAAGGATAGACCAGAGTTGGGGCAGACAATAGAAATATCCAGAAGACTTTTAGAACGTTTCAGTACAATAGTCTTCAGCACCTCTGCGGGTATTCTATCTGGGTGTAGTGATTTGTTTGGTTTGAGCCTACTTGCGGCTAGTTTCAGTTCATCGGTAGAGAGAAGAGACATTTCCAATGGATCTTTCCCCAGTCCTGGTTGTTGCCGCAGTGCCTCATGTGTTGGGAATAGACTACTGGTCCATTTTGTTCGCGTTTAATTTGGGAGGTGGTGTTCTAGCTCCATGTTTCTTCATTACAACAAAAACCAAAACGTCAAACAAAATCAAATAATAAAAATAAATAACAAAATAAAATAATATTATTACAATACGAATATAATAAACTTAAATAAAATAAAAAAATAAAATAAAACAAAAAAGTTTAAATTTAAAAAATGTATTAAATTAAATTTAATTTAATTTAAAATAAAATGAACCAAAATAAAATAATATAAATTAAAATTAAATAAAATAAATTAAAATGAAATTAAATAAGTTAAATAAAGTGAAATAAAATAAAATAAAAAAAAAACAATAAAATAAACAAATATAATTAAAATGAAATAAAACTAAATAAAATTAAATGAATTAAAATAAAATAAAATTAAATTATTTAAATAAATAAAATAAATTAATATAAAATAAAAGAAAAATAAATTAAAAGCATTATAATATAGGTATATAATAATTAAAATAAATTAAAATAAAAAAATAATGTAATAAAAAGAAAAAAATAAAATTAAATAAAACAAAACAAAAAAATTTAAACTAAACAAATTGTCAAATTAAACTAAATAATTTAAATCAAATTAAATATAATTTAAAATATGTAAAAAGCTAAAACAAAATAAAATAAATTTAATTTAAATCAAATGAATTAAAAAAAAAATTAAATTAAATTAAGTAAAATCAAATCAAGTAAACTAACAAAAAAAAAAAATTAAATTAAATAAAATTAAAAAAACAAATAAATTATTTCATCTTATTTTATTACTATATTATTTTAATTAAGTTAAATAAAATGAAATAAAACAAACAAATATAATTAAAATAAAATAAAATAATAAATAAAATAAAAAATTAAATTTAATTGAGTTAAACGAAACAATATAAAATGAAGAAAAATAATTAAAATAAAATAAAAAAATAAAATAAATTAAATATAAAATAACAAAATTTAAAATTAAACAAAAATAAATGAAAAATTATATAAAATAAAATAATTAAAATAAATTAAAATAACATAAAATTAAAAAAGTTAATGTAATAAAAATAACAAAATAAAAATAAAGAAAACAAAACCAAAAAATGTAAACTAAAAAAAAAAATTTTTTAAATTAAATGAAATAAACTCAAACCAAAAAAAAATTAAATTAAATTGAACGAATTAAAAAATTTAATTTAATTTAATGAAATTAAATCAAATAAAATAACATAAAATGAAATAAAATTAAATTAAATTAACTTAATAAATAAAAATAAAATAACATAAAATAAAATAAAATAAATAAAAATAATAAGAATTAAATTAAATGAGTTGAAATAAAATAAAATTAAATAAAAAAAATTAAATTATATTAAATAAATAAAATAAACTAATATAAAATAATATAAAATAAAATAAAAAAATTAAATAATAAATTAAAGTAAAATAAAGCAAAATAAATAAAAATAATTTAATTATATAAATTGAAATGAAATAAATTAATGAAAAATAAATTTAGACAAAATGAAATAAAATATATGTATCAAATCCAATAAAATGAAAAAGAAAAATAAAAACAAATACATACAATAAAATGAAATAAAATAAAGTAATATAAAGCAAAGTGAATTTGAAAAAATTCTTATTTATAAAAAATAAAATAATGCAAAATAAATTTAAGCAAAATAAAATTAAACAAAATTTAAAAATTAAATTAAGTTAAATTAAATTAAATACAATTAATTCAAATTAAATATTTTACTTTATTAATAAAATAAAATAATATAAAATAAAATAAAAAAATTAAATAATAAATTAAAGTAAAATAATGTAGAATAAATAAAAAATTTAATTATATAAATTAGAATAAAATAAATTAATGAAAAATAAATTTTGACAAAATGAAATAAAATATGTTAAATCAAATAAAATGAAAGGAAAATAAAACCAGATAAATAAAATAAAATAATTTAATATAAAGCAAAATAAATTTGAAAAAAAAATTTAATTATATAAAATAAAATAATGTGAAATTAATTTAAGCAAAATAAAATGAAACAAAATTGAAAAATCAAATTAAATTAAAATAAATAAATTAAAGAAAATAATATAAAAAAGTAAAAACAAGCAAAAAAAAATGTAAATAAAACAATAAAAGTTAAATTAAAGTAAAATTAATTAAGTAAAATAAAAGTTAAAATTAAAAATTAAGTTAAATTAAAATAAATAATTTTAAGAAAATAAAGTAAAACAGTAAAATAAAACAAAAAATAAATAAATAAATCAATATAATGTAAATTAAATTCAAATAAAATAAATTAAACAAAATAAAAAAATTAAAACTAAAAATTAAAAGTAATCAAGTCGTAAAAAGATAAATTAACTAAATGCGATAAAAATCGAACGTAATAACGGAAAATGAAGTAAAATAAACAAACTTTCTTTTTGGTCTGTAAAACGAAGTTTATTTAGAAAAAAGAAAAAAATAAATTTATTAATGATTATGTGCGAATTATATAGTACATACATATACATATATATTTACGTTTAAAAGCTGTTATTTCAAAACAGAAATATTGTTGTTTTCTTCTCCGCTTGTTGTTAACGCTTATCTTGAGCGTGAAGGTGTTAATAGAGAATCGTAAATAATTACATTAACTGAATGTTGTTCAAGCCTGAGGAGTACTGAGGTACATAGTCTTTTAAAGTGCGTAAATACATTTTTTTCCAAGTGCGATGAAAGTAATAGTTGGGTTTATTGAGAGAAAGTCATTGGTACACGGTTAACACTACAAGACCAATGCAAGTGCGAATGCACTGCTCATCTTCTCCAAGACCTGGCGGAGATTCGAAGAGCGCCTGAGTTATAAAAAGCTGCGGGTGCAATAGTCAGAGAGAGAGAGATAGATTTGGATTCATTAAACTTCACCTATTTAATTATATTACCCAAAAAATTCTTTAACTAAGTTTTCTGCTTCAAATTCTTCCTCAAACTGAACTCCTTAATGCAGCAACCTCAGCTCCAAACAAATAACTACAAAAAACAAAAAAAAAAAAAAAATACATAATAAAAGTAGTTAAATAAACACAAGGCAGCTGCATTTCCATTTCACATGTCAACTTGCCACGAGTTGGAGTTGCATAAAAGGATCACTCTGGCAGCTGGAGTTTACAACACATCCATTGTCCCTACGCCGAATGGAATTAACAGCAAACAGAAAAAAGCAAGAAAAAGAACAAGAACAACCAGTTTCACATCTGTCGCTGGCTTTGTGCACGACGTCCCCTAAAGGTAAATGAAAATGACTTGTTGCACGCGTGCTGCTACTACCAATCATGCCACCTGCTCAGTCTCACAAGTCCTTTTAAATACTCACTGCTGAACCGATGAACCTTTCAAATGCTTGCTTGCTTGCTTGCGGTACCTTTTAAGGACACCTCGACACGACACAACAACAACAACTAACGGCTTTGGTGCAATGCAGGAGCTCAAAAAAAAGTAACTGCGCAGTTTCTTAATTCCTCTTTCAATAGCCAGCGCTGATGCACGGAAGCAGGGTCGGAAGTGTAAACCAAAATGCAACAAGCGAATGCATCCATTGTGCAGGCGAACATCTGTTGTAGTTCAATATTAATTAAAGCGGTGCTCTGTGCGCTTGTGTGTTCAATGTGTGAATGTGTGTGCTCAAGTAAGAATGAAGAAAACATTCTTACAAAATCCTCTTCTACCACTTTGGCTTACATGGGCTTGAGTCAAGCCATCACCTGTTGATTGAATGAGCAAGAATGAGGGGATATTGCATTCAATACGTGAGTTCCATTCATTTTAAGTGAAAGAGGTAATCCCTTTGGTATCACCTGTCGTGTTTCTCTTACGTAAGCTCAAGAATATTTCGAAGCCAGATGGAATGAAATCAAGAGAAAAACTGTGACACCTCTGGAAGTTGTGCATAGATTAAGAAAGAATTGTGAAGGAGATCAACCTATGGACATCTCTTCCTGAAGTCAGAACCGATATTCGGTTGATACTAAATTGATCAGTTCTCTGGAATATTTTCAATGATGGCAATCTCGTACAAGCAGGAGGAAAACTAGAAGGGCTGAGCTCGGGATAGTCATTCCTGCTCGGTTTTATTGGGTATCCAGATAAGTTTACAGAAGTGGAGAACAGGTACATTCTTCCCAGGTCGAACTTATCATAAGTGAGGTTGGGGATGTGGCATTTGCATAGATTTCAGACCAAATACCGAATTACTTTAGGTAAACCACATTTAAATGGAGCATATCTGAAGAGGTCGTAAGAGCAAACTTCACAAGTTCCGACGCACCAGGGAGGTAACTTCGAGAGCTCTTTTGTTAGTGGGTACCAAGCGGTTGTACTGTAAAGGAGGGATGAAAGTGAAGTTCAGATCTGTAAGGTCGTGTGAAATATGAGATGAGATGGAGATAACACGACCTTGAAAACGGAAACCGAGTACCCAATTGTTCTTCCCAAACGGACTATTTTTGGTTAAAGGGAAACTTTATTTAAGCACACTTCACGACACTGCTCGTAGGTCTTAGATGGCAAACAAATAAGGAATGTAAAGAAACCTGCTCTCTAGACAGACAAGAAATTAGTGTCAGGGAGCGAGGTCTTATGCTTCACAGAGTTTTCGCTTTCAAGTACACACTTAAGGTATTTGTGGATGAGATCATAAATGACCTCGAGTTGAAGACCATTCTTTGAAAAAAGCCAGTATGGGCTCTAAAGTCACAAAGGATTTTAGGTTTGGGAACAGAAAAAAGAGGTTTTGTTGTTGTTGTTGTTGCGGGAGTGCCAGTCCTTCGCCGGATAAAAAGTCCGGGTCGTTTAGGTATAAAGACCCGACTGTTGCGGGAACAATTGGATTTTAGTCGCCTCTCACGATAGGCATGGCTTAGGGCGGGTAAATTCTTGAACCAATAACGCGCAGGGTTGCCCCTGGGGGTTTGTCATAGCGTACAGTGGGAAAAATGTGTTTCTTTGAAGAAATTGATGTATGGGAATCCACCGCTTGGCATCTCTAAGACCGAGGTGCTGTACTTAGAATCCTTCCAACGCTGTTCCTTGGGAATTTCTCCCAATTCAACACATCGAAAGCGAAATATGGTTAAAGGAGATCTTTTCAGGATGAGGTAGTACCACAGAGTTCATGGATGGCCGATAATTTTGAAGGACGGAGAGAGTTACCTCATAAATAAAACAGTCGTCTCTGTGAAAATTGGTGATACTTCAAGGCGATGCCTGACGCAAAGTGCTCTATGACGTTTCGGATGGGTATGTATATACAAACATGCACGGCAGATATTAGTATATATGTATTTATGTATATTAATAAATTTGTTTACTCCTTCCACAAGATGAGTCTCTGTAGAAAGCATAAAATGTTCGCTGCCCATCCATCAAAGTTGTTGTTTTGCGAAATGGAATTAGTAGCAGTGTGTGGAAAAGCAAAATAACGGAGTGAAAGCAAACAAAACGAAATAATAATTTCGCAAGCTCGTGACGCACAGCGAGTTCATATGGGTGTACGGAAGAGTGCACATACATACATACACACACGAGGCACATACCACTGTTTTGTGAATGCGGGAAAAGCTAATATGAGCTAATGAAAAACAATAACAATAACAATGTGGCAAAAACAATAATAATAATGAAAACAACAATAGCAACAACAATAAAAGCGACAAAATAACAACAATTCCATATATTCGCTTCCGCATTCCTAATTAATAACTCATGCCACACCGTCAGCCACCACATGCCGATGCCACAAGGCGCATGCAACCACATGTCACTTAATGGCAACATGCACAGATGTACACACCATACATACATACATATAAAGACATCTATTCACATTTGCACTATGCAAAATATCATAAATAAACAAACAGATCCGTTGAGGGGCTAAGCTACTGCCGGAGACCGATTACCGGGTGTATGGTATGGCGTGGAAGGTGGAGTGGAGTTTGACTTTGCAATAACCACGCTCGAGACGACACTGTACACACTGTATGTTGCAACTTGCGAAATATTTCACAGTTTTGTGTCATAAATTACGGCAGATGAATTATTTCGTAGTGAGCCAGAAATTTCTCATTTGTGGTAAACGTTTTACGCATGCCATTGGTTTGAAGTACTGACACATACAAGCACATGGCTATAGGTATATGGGAGATGGGTGTCTTCGGATTAACGAGGGTTTACCACACCTATCAAGAAGCTAAGATGGAGGCTAGAGTAAATGGTCACACTGCACCCCATAAAACTAAGCCCAACTTGGGGGGCTGATATGAACTAGGTTTACTGAGTTTGCTGCGTAACGAGTCGCTCACAGCTTGGCAACCCGCTCGGCTTGAGACCACTTCAAATGGCTTCATGGGTTGCTCATAGGTTGAACGTTACCTTGTTAGTTCTCCGCTGACTTGCTTGAATAGCTCAGCCGGGTCGGCAAACCAGCAAACGAGCAGTCGGTATTCGAACTTTATCACAGTTCCGTCATCATCAACTGGGGTTTCGCGTTAGTCAGCTTCATGTGTTTCATTTTCACTGCAGTTAATAAGACTGGAGATGTGTTTCCGCCGTAAACTCAATATACTCTAAACGTCACTCATCAGATAGGGGATCTCGTTTCTATAAGGAAATGCTCCGATCTTGAAACTATCTGAAAAACGATTGCTCCTTTCGCAAAATTTTCGATTATTTGTTGGCCATCTCCTCTAGTGCTGCATACTCGTATTTACGATTTTTCTTTCAGCCAATGGGTTTCACTGCTCTTCTCAATTCTTGGTATCTCACCCATACCTTTGGCATTGCGGTCGATCGCAACGTTGCTACTATGAAAATCATCATCGGACATACTTCAATATTTTCCTCATTGAAAGCGAATGGAGCTGGTTGCTACGTCGGGCATTCCAAACCCAGAGCACAACCTCGCTTGCTTTAAGACCGACACCCGCTCGCCGGAATGACTCCACTGAAGCTTCCTCTTTTTTAGCTGTGACCCAAGGCTCCACACGGGTTGGTTACCGCATCTTGCACAATCGATCGAAGCTTGCTCATGTTTCCAGCGTGCGCGACTTGTTACTGCATACCTAGAAGCTTGACTACACTGTAAGATTTATGGTCCGTTGCGAGTTGGGAACGGCGAATACCGCAGCCGAGATATACGGCGACATTGCTAAGCAGGCTAGGTCATGTGGTTCGGATGGAAAGCCAGCTCTGAAAGTTTTCAATGTTGCAACCGCTGGTGGATGCAGAGGAAGTGGAAGACCTCCACTCCGTTGGAAGGACCAGTTAGAGAAGGACCTGGCTGTACTTGATATTTCCAATTGGCGCCAAAAGTACCGATTTCTTTCTTCCTTGTCCCCTCCATTGCATTTGCTGAATGGCAGTGATGTCAACCTTACTTTGTATGGGGATATTCCAAGCTTGTGTATTTTAATCATAGTCCTAAATACTTTTGTAGTGCTCGTTATTGAAATTGGAAGTTATCATCCGAGGCATTGGTGAGTGTTTCAGGTGAGAGGTGAGTTCGTTGGGACCCTTTTGTATTATATTCTTGCTCAACGACCGACGCCGCATCTCTGGTGAGTGTACGGTGTAATTATACTTCAGCGAACCCTTAAACCGAATACATACGTACAGCTAGAACATACTGAACATACCAGAAGTGTACTATTACAACCACGAACCATGCGGTGGCTGCACAAAAACCACTTAACCAAGCTCTCGAAGCTTCTGGCGAGTCACTGTCGATGTTTGTGGTCCGGCGTTGTTCTGATGAAACACAGTTTCCCTTCTGTTGTCCAAAGCTCAACACTGCCGAGCGATTGCTTCCTTCAGATAGTCCAATTACTAACAGTAAAGGTGTGAATTAAGAGTTGGGCCGGATGTGAACAGCTCATAGTGGATGATCCCTTGTCAATCCCCGACAATACAAACAACAAAACCTTCCTGGCCGTTAATACTGGATTGGCGAACGTTTGTGCCGGCTCAATGACTTGCGACCACGATCGTTTTCATTTGAGGTTGTTGTTATTAATGATCCACATTCCATCACTAGCCACCGCCCGATTCTGGGTCGATTTTGTTACGATTCGCTGTTGGAAGTTCGGTCCATGAGGTTTTTTCCCGCGTTAGCTCATGTGAGACCCATAAATCGAGCGTTTTTGTTCAGCTCTTTTTAATGGATTTTTTAGTGTTTTTTGTGCAAACTTGCTAGAACACGAGACACAGAGCACTAAAGCGCTAAAGCCATCTAATGCAAAAGTAATAGATTTGTTTTTACTAGATCTAATATTTAAAAAGCTTCTACTTCTGTTCCGTAGTGTATGGTACGGTCTATAAATTGGTTTTAAAATATGTATATATATATATATATGTATAACTTTAGCGTACAATTTTTTACGTCACCTTCATTTGTTGCATGAAAATCTGTTTTTCCTATGTTTCTAGTTTTTTTTTTCATTTTGAGTGATTTTCCAAATAATAGAAGGTGAGGCGCAAATCATCAAACAAAATGTTATTATTGTCACTAAAAATAAGCTTAAAACATACATATATATGTATATGTAAATACATGTTTATGTCTATATATATTTATACATAAATATATATTTTTCTCTAATAACTGGGTCAACAATTATGCAATGGACAAATCAATCAGCACTCATCGCAGCGGAAAATAATAAACATTTTCAAGTACTTGTACATATGTACATATGTATGTATATGTATGTATGTATATGTACTCGAACATGTACTCATTTGTTTATTTATATTTATTTTATTTAAAAAATGAATTTAGATATATATGCGTGCATACATATGTATGCACATACACCCATGCGAGCACCTGTGATTGACTCACACAGAGTAAAAATCATAAATAAAAAATACCAAACAAAAATTTGCTAGATTAATGAAATATTCGGCTGTAATATTTTGTAAAAAATTATTAAATTAAATACGTACATATATGCATATAAGATTTAAATATAAATTATACTATACTAAGAAACCTTTATTCAGCCCTCTCTGGACCAACAGACGTAACAACCTGTCAGTGCATTTTACCCCAAACTCACCTAACCTAACCTAATTCAATGCAGAGTAGAAAGCAGAAGAGATCATAACTACGCAAGTTCTACTTCGAGCCTCTTTGGCTTCTGCAGACTTCATTATTATCGAAACAGATCGCCTCCAGCTGACTTACAGCCTTAGCCAAAAGTATTAAGCACCCCACTAATTACTAATTTTTCTGTTTTAACAAGTGAAGTAATGAAGTTTTATTGATAAAACAGTGAAAATACAATGAATTAGTGATAATAACATTAATATTTAGTAGGTCCACGCTTCGATTTAATAACGGCAGCAATTCTCCTAGGCATGCTGCGTACAAGCTTTGCACATTCGTCCGCACTTTTAGCGTACCACTCGTTAATTAAGGCATTCTTTAGGGCAGTTTTTGATGTTATACTGTGTTCTTTAATCTTGTGTTTTAAAATAGCCCACATGTACTCAATAGGTTTAAAATCTGGAGACTGTACAGGCCAATCTAACAAAACAATGTTGTTATCTCTAAACCAACGCATCGTAGTCGTTGATTTGTGACAAGGAGCATTGTCTTGCTGAAATTGAACCCCGTCTAAATTAGTATCGCCGAAAATACGGGTTAACGAAGGCAGAAGAACAGCTTCTGATACATTTATGTACTTTTGACTGTCCATGTGACCCTCGCAAATGAACATTTCGCCGACACCATGCAGCTGCCATGCAGCCCCAGATCATAATATTGCCCTCTCCATGCTTAGCAGTGGGTACCACGCAATCTGGATGATATTCTTCCCCAACCCGTCGCCTCACGAACGTCACACCAGGTGTTCCAAATATCTGTAGAAAAGAAAAAATAATATTTTCATAAGATTTGCATTGATTATGTCTTCAAAATTGCTCTAGGGTAAGTAGCTATGGCTGTTAATATTTTAAGACGATCTTAACTAAGCTTACCTCATCAGACCACAGAACATTCGACCAATCTTCTTCCGTGAAATGTTAGTATCCGCGAGCCCATTCCAAACGATTTTTCTTTTTCTTTTCTGAGAGCCACGGCTTTTTTCGGGCTTTACATCCTTTTAAACCTGCTTTCAGAAGTCGTCTTCTAGCTGTGCGAGCACTAACTGGTTTACTAAATTCATCCGAAAGGGCAGCTGCAAGGGCAGAATAAGATTTTTTGCGATCCTTGAGAGACTCGCGTATAAGTATTCGGTCTTCTCTCGTTTACTGGTTAGACGCTTTCTTCCACTTTTTGATTTATTATTGTGGGATTTCGTCTCCACAAATCGACTGATAGCACATTGGACCGCGCACCGCGAACATCCCACCAAATTGGCAATCTTAACCTGAGACTTACCCTCTTCTCGTTGAACTTGAATTCTAACTTTTAATATTACACAATTAATTCGTTTAATCAACAGTTAAACACCCATGTAAGACATTTACAAAAAGAAGTGTGGTAACTTTGATAGCCACAATTGAGAATACTTGTATTTTAGTGCGATGCCCAATACTTTTGGCCAAGGCTGTATATTTTCAAGCCAATCACTGGTAATAAGGAACGACAAAATACCAATAGATCGCACTTGAGGACGGTGTACATTACCAAATAACTTCTATAATTTAGAGATATTAAATATCGAAATCAATTAAGGGAATCATGGTTGGCTGAGGGTGCGAGCTATACTCGCTACAACCAACTAAGATGTCTACGAACTCAACCACACTTTTCAGTGCAACATTGAAAGTGTATCCGACACTCATATGTACATAAGACAGTCAGTCAGTCAGTCAGTCAAAAGTGGCAGCAGATGAGGAAATAAATTGTCCAAAGGATCCATCAGCCGTTCGGAGGCGACTTAGTATGATCTGTAGGTCGCTCCATTGATTAGCCACGGCTAAATTAGTATACAACTAGTATAAAACTGATGCATAATAGGATAATCGGACCTGTAGCTTACATGGCAAATACTCATTTATGGAAGATTTTAGTCGAAAACTTGTAACTTTTCCTGCCAGGATATTTGTGACTTTACGCACATATTGCTTCATTCATTCATTTATTTAAAGAAAATGAAAGAAATATTCTGAAAATATGCCAAAAACAAATGAATCTTCATACCGTCATACCGTCATTCGAATACCTTCCGGATTTTGACATTTCTTATTTTACTTTAATCTATGGATATATGTGGAGCCCACGCAATGTTGCTGCTGTTGCGACTAAGATTTTTGTTGTTGGTTTGTTTTGTTGATGACTCAACATTTTTTGTTTGGTTTTTTTGCGACTCGTGTAGCTGTTTTTTTTTCATGAGTAGAAAATTGTGTTGGTTTTTTGAGGATTTTGAGTGGCATTTAGATGTATGTATATATATTAGGTAAAGTAAAAATTTCGTTCGGTTTTTATCTAAGAGATGGCTTTATTGTCCATAGTACTAGTATTACGTGTCGCATTATGTTGTACTATACGGCGCTGAAAACGTGTTTATTCGTGCTAAAAGTTTGTGTTTGACAGTTTTTCGATTGATTGACTCAGTACGTTGTTAGCGCTCGTCAAAGATGGACACCAGCAAAGAGAAAATTCGCTATATTTTACAATTTTTCTTCGATCAAGGCGAAAAAGCAGTCAAAGCGGCTGAAAAAATTAATTTAGTTTATGGGCCCGATACTGTACTGAACGTGTAGCACAAAAGTGGTTTGCTAGGTTCCGTTCCGGTAATTTCGATGTCAAAGATGTACCACGCGTCGGGAGGCCTGTCGTCGAAAATTGCGATAAAATCATGGAAATAGTGGAAACAGACCATCACGTGAGCACTTATTTAATTGCTGAGGAACTAAAGATAAGCCAGAAAACCGTTTGGAACCATTTGCATAACCTTGGATTCAAAAAGAAGCTCGATGTTTGGGTGCCACACGAACTAATGCAAAAAAACATGATGGACCGAATTTCCATCGCTGCTGAATCGCAACAAAATCGACCCTTTTCTGAAGCGTTTGCTGACTGGCAATAAATAATGGATCACTTACGACAACGTCAAGCGAAATCGCTCGTGGTCGAAACGCGGTGAGCCGGCGGAAACGGTGGCCAAGCCAGGATTGACGGCCAGGAAGATTTTGCTGTGTTTTGAGTGGGATTGGCAAGGAATCATCTACTATGAGCTGTTCCCCTATGCCCCACGGCTCAACTCGGCCCTCTACTGCCAACAACTGGACCGCTCATCCAGAAGAGGCCATCTTTGATCAACAGAGGCCGTATTGTGTTCCATCAGGACAACGCACTGGCACCACGTGATTACCTGTATTTTCCTGTTCATGGCGAACGCGCTTAATGGTGAGAAGTTGGCCTCAAAGAGGCCTGTGAAAATTGGCTCTCCGAGTTTTAGGCCAATAGGGACGCAGCCTTCTACGAGAGCGGTATAGTGAAGTTGGCATCTCGTTGGCAACAAGTTTACGAACAAAGCGGCGCCTATTTGACTTAAATCGGACAAAAGTACACAAAGTTTTTAAATTTTGAAAAAATCAATAAAAAAAACCGAACGAACTTTTTACTTGACATAATATTTTTTTAATTGTCTCGCTTTCAACACCAGCCCAGCAGGTAAACCACAAACCGTTGAAAGAAATTTTTATTTTGGAAATTTTAATTAAAAATATTTTTATTTTTTATTATATTTTTGTTATTCATATTTTTGAAAAAGACGTGCTAATTAGACAAACTATTTTTAGAAGAAAGAGAAAAACAATTTTTTTTGGTCTATATTTCAATGAGTATTAGTAAATATTAATGCAGGCGAGACTTAGAAAGAAAAACTCATCTTAAATGACACTCAAAATACAAAAAAACTCCTTTGAATACTCAGCAAAGAATACAATTATAATGAAGAAAGGACTTCCAGTTGTTAGACGCAGCTCTCAGTGTTTCAGTATGAAATAATATTCTTCTGCTTCATTGACGTCCACGTCCCTGGCAATAGTCGAGTCTTAAATGGAAAATTGGAAACACCAAAGGGAGTGGAGGGTTCCTTCTTCTTCCATATCTGCTCTAACTTTTCCAACTGAGTATATTCTGTATACTCTCAACGGCATCTTAGGTGATATTCTTATTACCATGAAGAACTTATAGAATTTAGTTCGCCGAGAGCTGAATGAAAAATTACCTGATAATAAGCAGTTCAGTACGAAGAAAAACTTGTTCTGGTACTACGTGTAGAGTAGAGGGCTTGATTTCCACTATCGACTCAGTACAGGCCACACAGAATCGGTCGGCAGTAATTCTGAAGCTCTCCACGCTCTCCGTAATACTACATTAAGCATCTTAGTGATATCAGTTCAATTGCCACTACAGAGCTTCGTCTACTGTTGGTCTCGTTGTGGACTTACGAGTGCATTCCAGCCGGAGTACTGGTTCTAAGGCATTGCAGAGACTTAGATGTGGTTTCTAAATTCTTTTCTTATCCACTACACTTTGAGAAGTGATTCCATCGATATGTACGTTCTTAAAATCTGTTTAAAGAGTTGTTTGTTGTTGTTGGTTCTTTTTTTTATAACAGCAAATATTTTGTATCAGCTCTGTTATTCTTCGGACCAACAAATGAGACCCATTTTCATGTCTAATTTATAGAATGAAGCGCTCAGAAGCTGTTCTTGGAGTCAAATATATCAAAAAGCGTCTCTCAAACGTAATGGTACCTAATTGTAGTGCTCAGAGGCAGATTTCAAGGTCCTATAAGTTACTTAGAGACATGAAATTCAGACTCACCGGCAGAAATTCAGCTTTTGCTGTCGTTTAGTGTCAACGAAAGGGAGGTCTACATTTCTATAAAGCTTAAAATCTCACTGCTAAGATCCGTTCAGTTCAGTTAGATTTCAGTATTTCCAAATTTGATTAGCTAAGAGGGGGGAATTGGGCTTGAATACCATGACTATATCGCAAATATTAGTTTTCATCTCGGTTACACGAAGAAATCTGCACGATGGGTACCACGAATTTTAAATCAGATCCAAAAAGAGGTTCGAGTGCATTTTGCTCGATTTTTGCTAAACAAAATTCGAAAATGGCCAGTCTAGCAACTTTAGTAAAGTCGTTACTGGTGACGAATCTTGGTTCTGTAAGTACGATCCAGAAACCAAAAAGCAGTCCATGGTATGGAGCCCAACAGGAGCAAACCCATCCATAAAATCTAAGCAACAAAAATCGGCAGCAAAAGTAATGATGTCAGTTCACTTCACCCGATCTGAAATCGTAGCTGCTCTTCCACTGGAAAAGGGTCAGAGGGTAAATGCAAAATAGTACACCGATATGCTGCTACAGGCAGCCTTATTTCGGACCCCCACGAAGTCGATTAGCCTCAATATATTTGGATATGTTTCGACATGTAAGCTATACTTTCTGACTGTTGTGTCGAAGATACCTACTTTGCCCACCCTGGTGTTAAGATCGTCAAGCACATAGTACGATCATCAGTGCTTATGAATCCGAAGAATGACAAGACTCTGCGTTTGAGTTACTCTAGCAAAACGAATCGAATTTGCGCTTCTTTCTACATATGGCTGTTCTGGTAACTACTCGTTTCTTGTTCGTTCTATCACAATTCATACATCACAGATGGTGTCAGCATTTAGTTTTACAAAAACATCAACCAGCTAGACACTTCCCTAATTAAGAGACCCTTGAATTGTGATTTTGTTTCAATACGACGTCTGCTTGCAGACGCACTACTGGTTAAGAGAGACTGCAAAAAGACTTCAGTGAACCTTTTGAACTGAACCTGACGGAGTGGCTCAAGCCCTTTTAGCCGAATTCCAAGGCTCCACACGGGTTGATACTGCATCACATACTGTATTTGCCAACAGTTTCGGAACTTTTTCCACAAATCCCTGAAACAAGTACTGTAACTTGACCAGTATCGCTAAATTACTACTACAACGAGTAGTTTGTGAGTCTCAGTGAATACGTTTCCTTTCTTTTAACTGAAAATCTCATAGTTTTACAACTATCTTACAACAACTCGCCCATCTCAGAAACGTATTTCAGTTTGAAGATTCGAAAAGGGCCCAGAACTCCCCAATAAATGTCGAGGGATCCTGGTATACCCAGAAATGTTGCTTCTGGTCTTCAGCAACCACTTTTAAAACCTTCACAAATGAGCTGCGACTGATTGACTTCACGGAGGATTAACGTGTCTTTTAAAGACTTCAGCTCGAGTTGAGGGGAGACTTAGTTAGAACTCGCATGATTTCATTTCGGTTTGGAAAATACATAAAAATATTCTTTTATCATAAAATACTAAAGCCCAATTCCACACCTCCGCTGAATTAAGTACCTATACAAAACAAAAAAAAAGAAAAGCATTTCACTCAGTTCACCTTCCGGAGTGGATTTTCGACGAACAACTGAAGCATACAAATCTCCAACTGTGCTCATCGCTGGTACAGTTAGCCGCGCATTTATCCAGCTGTTCGTGCACATTCATCAGGTTGTCAGCAATTAATTTTAGGTGAAAGCAACAACAGTTTGCTGGTGGAGGGGTGGAAGACATTCGACAGCGGACATTTCTTTTGGAAGACAAATGCTCTTCCTGCCTGAGCGTGAGCTTGTCGTGGAGTGGGAGTTGCTTGTAGATGTGTCGTTCAAGCGACTACATACAATACAACAAAATAAGGTCACGCAACACTTCGACGGGCGTGTAATATGATTTATTTCTGGTCACATGGCAGGAATATTATATGCGTTCAAAGTTCATTGGGAGTTTGTGTGAAGTGAAAGTGGTGTGTGGAGGGAGTTGGACTTTCTTTACTTTCAATTCATATAATTTGGGAGAGTGGGTGTCGTAGAGTAGCACTATCTTGCTGTGACTGAGTTCGAGTAGATTTTCAATACCAATATGTATGCACACACACCCGTACATATTAATTGCTCGGCATGAGATTTCTATCTCATCAAAGAGGAAATTCATATTATTGCGTCGAAAGCACGACCCCAACTCTACTATTACTGCGTAGAAGAACTCCAATTTTTCTCTGTCTACGTGTAAACTCTGGCATGAGAGGTGGATGTGCCGGATGTGAGGGGGAATGTTGCACTATCCAGTGTAGGTACTTTTGATAAAAGCTGAAGTCTGTCTAATTAAACTTATTTCTGAAGCTTGGCATAGTTGGAAGAAATAGCGCCAACTTCAAGGTTTGGACACAAAATTGTTCAGGATAACACAAAAAAGTGAATTTTAGATCTTTGGCGCTTCTGCCAGGCATCCTCCTCTTCAAAAAGATGGTTCAGTTTAGTACACGTTGTTCCTTGAAGAGTCTAAAGGCTGCAGATTCGATCTTTACTGCCGGCACCGATGCCTTATGGCTGTGGTAATACTAGTAAGTCCTCCTAGTCCGACTCTAGCAAGGACTTTGCTCACGGTTTCAGCTTTAAGCTTGTTAAGTATTTCGGCCAAAAGTAACCATCTTTGATGTACTTTCACCGATTCCGGACGTTTCGCGGCCCTAAGCGAATGTCGAAGAAACAAGCATCTCTGTTGTGAGCCGAAGTGGTTAGCATTGCTTACTGAAGATCAGAGTTCGGTCGCCCCGTCGGCAGGAAATATCAAACACTCCGCGTGTATATCTGGCATGAAATAAAGCCGTTCGGAGGCGGCATAGTATCATCCATTTGTTGGAAAAACATCAAGACGCAAAACCACAAATTGGAGGTGGAGCTCGGCCTAAAATTTATCTGCTCCTCGGATGCACGAACATTCTAGCATCCTTCCTTCCATAACTAAAATACTTTGACCTGGCTGGATTTTCGGTTGTGTTTTCCGCGCCCATCGCAGTTGTCCGGTTTATTTTTGTCGTAACCCAGGGCGGGCACGACAAAGACTGGGGGTTCATGAGTACATCCGCGACAAGCCATGCCTGTCTTGAGAGGTGACTTAATTCTAATAGTCCCCGCGACAGTTGGACCGGAACCAGCCGCATTTTTAGCCGTCCAAGGACTGCCACTTTTCCAAAAATCCCCCTAAAACTACTTTACGGAATACAACAACAATAGTGGCCACGGCGGTTAGATCATATTGTTCAGATGAATGCGAACATTCCAGCTTTGAAAGTCTCAGGCAGAACCCGCTGTTGGAAGTAGAGGAAGAGAAAGATCTCCACTGCATTGGAAAGATCAGGTGGAGCCTCACATTGTATCTCCAATTGGCCTCAAAAGGAGAAAAGATAACTACACCAAAAAAAAAAAAAGAGTGAGAGCAGAAGCCTCCATTAAGGTAAGGTTTTCCCCATGTCTCCTTTTTTCTAACTTAGTCTCGTCAAATCTTTCAAAATGCTACGGTTTCTGCCCCCTTATCTCATCTCAACTTTTACATTGCTGGTTCCGAGCCCGTTTCCAGTTCCATTAATTTGCATTGCACGTCCCTATGGGTTCTGATGAGATAAATCTAAAAATGCTAGTTTTAACTCTAATTTTCTCAAGTCTCGCATGGAGACGGAAATGAAAACGCACACACTACCCATTTTGGATGCTCTAATTAGGATTTCTCATCAAATTCTATAGAAATTGCGTTTGTGATCGGCATGAACGGGAGAAATGCATTCGTTTCACCGAAACGGAACCTCGGCTTTAGTTAGCTTGCTAACGAAGCTTCCAGATGTCTTCGAAATAGCTGAGTACAAGTCAGTTTTCAAATAATTTTTTTTCGTTCGTGCTTCTTTTTCGTTTCGTAGTACCCTGCGGATTTTACGGTTAAAGAAAAAAAAAACCTCCGAGCGGCCAACGAAAGTATGAAATCAGCGCGGTAGTATGGACATTAATCTGTAAAGGAGACTGGTTGTTTTCCATGATGAACACCTCAGGGTTTGAAGCTTTGTTCCTTCGGCTAATGGCACGACCTGTCTACCGCTCGGCTCATGCAGTACACGCAGCTCACAAAGGACGGACCGTCGCCACAGTCATTAAGTTTTTCGTGGAAAATTTCAAAAATTCATTATCGAAACA